>JAJIBD010000835.1:0-23272 GCA_021461705.1 Cryptotis parvus
ATAGACTTAATACATAATACATATATATGCTATATATATATATACACACACACATAATGTACTTAATATTTAATACAGAATAACTACACAAATTTGAAAGAATCCTCTGCATGCCTATAAGGTCTTAGCCCTGTGTTGGACTATAATTTAAGTATTTCAGGGGTTGGGTCACACCTAATCCTCTGTGTTTAACTTTAACCTCTCTGTGTCTTTCTTCCCCTCTCTGTTAGTCACAAATATCTCCTAATCAGAGATACAGCAACTTACAAAGCCAAACTTCTGATGGGCTTGGGCTTTATATATGTAAGTGAAATATTGTTTTTCTCTTTCCATTATGTCCTTTTCATATTTTTTATGTTAGAGCAATGTCCTTTTTGTATAGACACAAGAAGACAGTTAATGCTATGCTTTATAATATGAGTTAATTGTTTTTTAATATTTTCTCGTGGATGTTCATCAGATTTACCTGCCTTGAGCTTCCTTTGCTCTTAGATTGACCTTAGTTCCTTATACCCCGAAAAGAGGGTGCCACAGAGGGGCTTGGATAGAGTCAGGGCAAGCTGTAAGTAAGCTACCCTGGCATTGACGAATGTCAGCCTAAGCGCCATAAGAAGTTTAATAAGAGCACAGCCATGTGTTGGGTTCTGAGCTGCTAGCCTTAGGGTCTGCCAGATGGGGTGGAGGTTTTTGGGGGTCCTTGCCAGCAGCCCCCACGAATGAGGGAAACTTAGATCTTGCCGGGCTTCATCCCTGTGGAAAAAAAGAGTGGGATGGACTTGGGAGAAACTCTGTCTTGCTGCTGTTGGGAAAGGAAAGGAAAGGAAAGGGCAGGAAGGGAAGGAAAGGGGAGAAAAGCAACAAATGACAATCACTGATTTAGCATTTGCAAGGAACATTTGCAAGTTAATGATCAATGATTTACATATTCCTGTGATCAGAGGTCAAAAATCAGGCACATTCTGCCTCACCTTAGATTGGATAAGTACAGATGTTTTGACTGTAACCATATGGGCAGGGCCCATTTCTGGGTCCTGCCCTTAGGGCCTTGTGGTGGGAAAGTGCTGGACCCTAAGGCTAGCAGCTCAGAACCCAAAACCATGGAACAAAATCTATCATGTCGCACAAAATAAGTGTCTGAATAAGGACCCTGTTGGGGTTAGGAAAAACTAACTTGACTTGAGGACCTTAGTCTGGGAAATATAGCTAGACATCTCCAGGAAAAGCGACCCTTAGCTAGTGAGACCATTTTAAGCTTAATCCAGGATGTAGATAAAAGTCTGTATCTCTTACTGTGTTTATAGAAAATGACTAGAGATATTATTAAGAAGTAGATTTAGGGGCCAGAGCAATAGTCCAGTGGGTAGGACATTTGCCTTGCACACAGCTGGCCCATGGTGGCCTGGGTTCGATCCCTCGCATTCCATATGGTCCCCATACACCACCAGGAGTAGTTCCTGAGTGCAGCGCCAGGAGTAACCCCCTGAGTATCGCCTGTTGTGACCCAAAAAGAAAAAAAAAAAAAAAAGTTTAATACAGTTGTTTAAACAGATTACTGGTAAAGAAAATGAGAGAGCAGTATGTGCCTAGGTGGAATCCCGCCCTTGTGTGGATTCTCGAAGACTGTCCCTTAACGGAGGGACTTTACATCTGTTCATTGTTTATGTCTGTGTTCAGTCTCATTAAACTATAATTGCTACCCCCCAACGCTCATGATGTCTCTGTAATTATCCAGGTTCACTTGTATTAAATGAACACTGAAAATTACTGGCAGATCTGTGGTCCTGTTCAGTCTTCCATCATTTGGGGTGGGGGATAGTCATCAGCCACAAATGCACCAGAGAAGCCCCCCAGAGCTCAGACAGCCTAGGAATAGTTATGTATAATGATGATGATGATGATGATAATTATTTAAAGATATTTTAAGTAGAAATTTTAATCCTGCTATTTTGAGCTTATTTTTTGGAACCCAGATTTTAACCCAAATTATACGAATTTAATGAATATCTATCAAAAGCTGTTTAACTTGAAACTCATTTACGTAAGTGTCTTGATCCATTTTTTTGTATGGAAAAGTTCAGTTTTTTTCTAGTTTATTTTGGCACAATAGGTTGTAATCCGAATCAGCTTTCTTGTTGCTGGTTTTGTTTGGGGGCCACACCTGGTGCTGCTCAGGAGGTCCCTCCTGCCTATGTGCGCTCAGGCTCACTCCTGCTGGGGCTCAGGGGACCACCTGAGCTGCTGGGGCTCAAACACAGGTGAGCTGTGTGCAAGGCAAGTACCTGCCTGCTACACTATCTTTCAAGCCCTCAGAATCAACTATTAGTGAATTGTACTCTGAAAATGTCTACCATTTAGTTCTCCCTCTTTCTCTCTTTCTCTCTCTCTTTTCTCTCTTTTGCTCTCTCAAATGAGAGGGATGAAATAGTGGTTATATTCTGATTATGTTAACGCTGTCTAATAAAAATGGAATATAAGTCACCACGTATAATTATTAAAGTAGCACACATTAACAAAATTAAAAGATACAGGTAAAATTAAATTCAATAATATATTGCATATAGGATTGAGGAAGGAATTGCTGCAGGGTGGGTGTCGATGATCCGGGCTGTGATGGGCTGGTCGGCTGGGTGGAGTTCTGAAGAGAGGGAAGTCGGATGTGGAAAATGGCGGCACCCATGGAGTGGGTGGGGGGGGTCGTCTGGCTGGTTGTGAGGTTCTGCCGGGGTGGTGGGCCAAGGCTGGAACCCACCATGCCTCCCGACTGCCTCATGAACAGCTGGGCACAGGGGAGCAAGGAGCCGCTCTGCCCCATGTCTGAGTCTCTGGACCAGCATACCTGGGCTGGATTGAGGAAGAAATTGCTGCAGGAGTGGGTGTCGATGATCCGGGCTGTGATGGGCTGGTCGGCTGGGTGGAGTTCTCAAGAGAGGGAAGTCGGATGTGGAAAATGGCGGCACCCATGGAGTGGATGGGGGGTCGTCTGGCTGGTTGTGAGGTTCCTGCCGGGGTGGTGGGCCAAGGCTAGAACCCACCATGCCTCCCGACTGCCTCAATCCAGGCCTCCCGACTTCCTCAATCCAGCCCAGGTATGCTGGTCCAGAGACTCAGACATGGGGCAGAGCGGTTCCTTGCTCTCCCTGTGCCCAGCTGTTCATGAGGCAGTCGGGAGGCATGGTGGGTTCTAGCCTTGGCCCACCACCCCGGCAGAACCCTCACAACCAGCCAGACGACCCCCCCACCCACTCCATGGGTGCCGCCATTTTCCACATCCGACTTCCCTCTCTTCAGAACTCCACCCAGCCGACCAGCCCATCACAGCCCGGATCATCGACACCCACCCTGCAGCAATTTCTTCCTCAATCCAGCCCAGGTATGCTGGTCCAGAGACTCAGACATGGGGCAGAGCGGTTCCTTGCTCTCCCTGTGCCCAGCTGTTCATGAGGCAGTCGGGAGGCATGGTGGGTTCTAGCCTTGGCCCACCACCCCGGCAGAACCTCACAACCAGCCAGACGACCCCCACCCACTCCATGGGTGCCGCCATTTTCCACATCCGGACTTCCCTCTCTTCAGAACTCCACCCAGCCGACCAGCCCATCACAGCCCGGATCATCGACACCCACCCTGCAGCAATTTCTTCCCTCAATCCAGCCCAGGTATGCTGGTCCAGAGACTCAGACATGGGGCAGAGCGGTTCCTTGCTCTCCCTGTGCCCAGCTGTTCATGAGGCAGTCGGGAGGCATGGTGGGTTCTAGCCTTGGCCCACCACCCCGGCAGAACCTCACAACCAGCCAGACGACCCCCCCACCCACTCCATGGGTGCCGCCATTTTCCACATCCGGACTTCCCTCTCTTCAGAACTCCACCCAGCCGACCAGCCCATCACAGCCCGGATCATCGACACCCACCCTGCAGCAATTTCTTCCTCAATCCAGCCCAGGTATGCTGGTCCAGAGACTCAGACATGGGGCAGAGCGGTTCCTTGCTCTCCCTGTGCCCAGCTGTTCATGAGGCAGTCGGGAGGCATGGTGGGTTCTAGCCTTGGCCCACCACCCCGGCAGAACCTCACAACCAGCCAGGCGACCCCCACCCACTCCATGGGTGCCGCCATTTTCCACATCGGACTTCCCTCTCTTCAGAACTCCACCCAGCCGACCAGCCCATCACAGCCCGGATCATCGACACCCACCCTGCAGCAATTTCTTCCTCAATCCAGCCCAGGTATGCTGGTCCAGAGACTCAGACATGGGGCAGAGCGGTTCCTTGCTCTCCCTGTGCCCAGCTGTTCATGAGGCAGTCGGGAGGCATGGTGGGTTCTAGCCTTGGCCCACCACCCCGGCAGAACCTCACAACCAGCCAGACGACCCCCCCACCCACTCCATGGGTGCCGCCATTTTCCACATCCGGACTTCCCTCTCTTCAGAACTCCACCCAGCCGACCAGCCCATCACAGCCCGGATCATCGACACCCACCCTGCAGCAATTTCTTCCTCAATCCAGCCCAGGTATGCTGGTCCAGAGACTCAGACATGGGGCAGAGCGGTTCCTTGCTCTCCCTGTGCCCAGCTGTTCATGAGGCAGTCGGGAGGCATGGTGGGTTCTA
The DNA here is from genome assembly GCA_021461705.1 of Cryptotis parvus. Taxonomy (NCBI): domain Eukaryota; kingdom Metazoa; phylum Chordata; class Mammalia; order Eulipotyphla; family Soricidae; genus Cryptotis; species Cryptotis parvus. The sequence continues at coordinate 4,601 of JAJIBD010000835.1, forward strand.
GCCTTGGCCCACCACCCCGGCAGAACCTCACAACCAGCCAGACGACCCCCCACCCACTCCATGGGTGCCGCCATTTTCCACATCCGGACTTCCCTCTCTTCAGAACTCCACCCAGCCGACCAGCCCATCACAGCCCGGATCATCGACACCCACCCTGCAGCAATTTCTTCCCTCAATCCAGCCCAGGTATGCTGGTCCAGAGACTCAGACATGGGGCAGAGCGGTTCCTTGCTCTCCCTGTGCCCAGCTGTTCATGAGGCAGTCGGGAGGCATGGTGGGTTCTAGCCTTGGCCCACCACCCCGGCAGAACCTCACAACCAGCCAGACGACCCCCCCCCACCCACTCCATGGGTGCCGCCATTTTCCACATCCGGACTTCCCTCTCTTCAGAACTCCACCCAGCCGACCAGCCCATCACAGCCCGGATCATCGACACCCACCCTGCAGCAATTTCTTCCTCAATCCAGCCCAGGTATGCTGGTCCAGAGACTCAGACATGGGGGCAGAGCGGTTCCCTTGCTCTCCCTGTGCCCAGCTGTTCATGAGGCAGTCGGGAGGCATGGTGGGTTCTAGCCTTGGCCCACCACCCCGGCAGAACCTCACAACCAGCCAGGCGACCCCCCCACCCACTCCATGGGTGCCGCCATTTTCCACATCCGGACTTCCCTCTCTTCAGAACTCCCACCCAGCCGACCAGCCCATCACAGCCCGGATCATCGACACCCACCCTGCAGCAATTTCTTCCTCAATCCAGCCCAGGTATGCTGGTCCAGAGACTCAGACATGGGGCAGAGCGGTTCCTTGCTCTCCCTGTGCCCAGCTGTTCATGAGGCAGTCGGGAGGCATGGTGGGTTCTAGCCTTGGCCCACCACCCCGGCAGAACCTCACAACCAGCCAGGCGACCCCCCCACCCACTCCATGGGTGCCGCCATTTTCCACATCCGGACTTCCCTCTCTTCAGAACTCCACCCAGCCGACCAGCCCATCACAGCCCGGATCATCGACACCCACCCTGCAGCAATTTCTTCCTCAATCCAGCCCAGGTATGCTGGTCCAGAGACTCAGACATGGGGCAGAGCGGTTCCTTGCTCTCCCTGTGCCCAGCTGTTCATGAGGCAGTCGGGAGGCATGGTGGGTTCTAGCCTTGGCCCACCACCCCGGCAGAACCTCACAACCAGCCAGACGACCCCCCCACCCACTCCATGGGTGCCGCCATTTTCCACATCGGACTTCCCTCTCTTCAGAACTCCACCCAGCCGACCAGCCCATCACAGCCCGGATCATCGACACCCACCCTGCAGCAATTTCTTCCTCAATCCAGCCCAGGTATGCTGGTCCAGAGACTCAGACATGGGGCAGAGCGGTTCCTTTGCTCTCCCTGTGCCCAGCTGTTCATGAGGCAGTCGGGAGGCATGGTGGGTTCTAGCCTTGGCCCACCACCCCGGCAGAACCTCACAACCAGCCAGACGACCCCCCCACCCACTCCATGGGTGCCGCCATTTTCCACATCCGGACTTCCCTCTCTTCAGAACTCCACCCAGCCGACCAGCCCATCACAGCCCGGATCATCGACACCCACCCTGCAGCAATTTCTTCCTCAATCCAGCCCAGGTATGCTGGTCCAGAGACTCAGACATGGGGGCAGAGCGGTTCCTTGCTCTCCCTGTGCCCAGCTGTTCATGAGGCAGTCGGGAGGCATGGTGGGTTCTAGCCTTGGCCCACCACCCGGCAGAACCTCACAACCAGCCAGACGACCCCCCACCCACTCCATGGGTGCCGCCATTTTCCACATCCGGACTTCCCTCTCTTCAGAACTCCACCCAGCCGACCAGCCCATCACAGCCCGGATCATCGACACCCACCCTGCAGCAATTTCTTCCTCAATCCAGCCCAGGTATGCTGGTCCAGAGACTCAGACATGGGGCAGAGCGGTTCCTTGCTCTCCCTGTGCCCAGCTGTTCATGAGGCAGTCGGGAGGCATGGTGGGTTCTAGCCTTGGCCCACCACCCCGGCAGAACCTCACAACCAGCCAGGCGATCCCCCCCACCCACTCCATGGGTGCCGCCATTTTCCACATCCGGACTTCCCTCTCTTCAGAACTCCACCCAGCCGACCAGCCCATCACAGCCCGGATCATCGACACCCACCCTGCAGCAATTTCTTCCTCAATCCAGCCCAGGTATGCTGGTCCAGAGACTCAGACATGGGGCAGAGCGGTTCCTTGCTCTCCCTGTGCCCAGCTGTTCATGAGGCAGTCGGGAGGCATGGTGGGTTCTAGCCTTGGCCCACCACCCCGGCAGAACCTCACAACCAGCCAGAGCGACCCCCCCCCACCCACTCCATGGGTGCCGCCATTTTCCACATCCGGACTTCCCTCTCTTCAGAACTCCACCCAGCCGACCAGCCCATCACAGCCTGGCTCGGCGCGGCCGCTGCGCGCGCGGTTCATCAATAAATGCTTTATTTGGAGGTGTTTAAACAATATGCCTCCCGCACGGCAAGCCTAGCAAGCTGCTCGTGTTGTATTTGACATGCCAAATGCCAGTCACTATTATATTAGGTCATTCCCATGACCTAATATAATGGTTTGAGGCTCTTTATGTTCCTGTAGCAAGCCGATGCCCTTTGCTCTACTGGCATGAGACAGGACATATGGAGATATTACTGGTGCCCGCTCTAGCAAATAGATGATTAACGGGAAGATCGTGATCGTGATCGTGATTGCATATAACCCAGTAGACACAGCTATTATTTAACATGTAGTAATATAGTTAATGCATTTCAGGGCTAGGTAGATACATCAGCCGGTAGAGCACATGTCTAGAGTGTTGCAGACCCTGAGTTTGGTCCGGAACCCTGGCCCTGTGTCTCTTTGGCTCCTGCCAGCCCGCTTGGAAGGGCTCCTCTTTTAAACAAAACCTTTGGTGACTGGAAAGATAGTATAGAGGGTAGAGTTCTTTCCTTACACCTGGCTGACCCAGGTTCAATTCACCACCCCATGTGGTACCCAAACTCAGCAAGAGTGGCTTCCCAGCACAGAGCCAGAAGTAAACACTGAGCACAGATGAGTGTGGCCCCAATCCCCCAAACAAATTAATAAATCAATAAAATCAGACCCTTAATGTAGGAAAGAAAACAGGCGAGAGGATGGAATGTCAGGGACATTCCACCACCGCTTCTCAGCCTTCTTCCCCTAGTAAGGGAGACCGTGGAAGCTGTGCTAGTTCTCCCTTAGTACATGAATGGGACGGAAACTTGGAGCATCAGTGAGATTCATTTCCTTGATATTCTTTTCCTGAATTGTACTTGTTTTCATATTCAGAATCTAGTACTCCGAGGGCCTCAAAATTTGTTCCTGGTATCTGTGTTTACATTGTGAATCTAGAATGTCTTTTACAGACTCAGACTTTAATAATCATAGTCTTGTTCTTTTTTCTTTCTTTTACTTTTTTTTAAAGTTCAAGATTAAATTTTACTGGAAAGACAGGAAAGAAACATTCATTGTAGACTTTCCAAAGAACGAACATTGCTTTTATAATATGGTTATGGCAGCCATCTCTAATTTGGTAAAGTTACCTATGAAATGAATTACCTCTTGCAGTTTAGATTTTTGTAATGTAGAAAATCCACAAGCCATTGCAAAACAGTAAGTTGGATGTTTATGGTCTGGCTCAGAGTTTGAGGCCTTTCATTATGTACAGACAGATTGAAACGACAAAGCAGACAGGCCTAGTCTAAAAGCTCAGAGAAAACTTGTTGGAGGAAGCGACCCAGGAACCAAGAAGTGAAGGGTAACTAGGAGCTGTCAATAGTGTTGATGGATGGAAGCTTTCCAGGCAGGAGAAAAGAAATAAAAAAAATAGAAACAGCTAAAAAAACATTTACAGAAGTCTTGTGGTGAGACTTGAGAGTTCAGAAATAAGCCGTATTTTTTATGATCAATTGATTTTTCACAAGTGTGCCAGAAGAAAAGGCTTATAACATGTGGCTACAACAGCTGGAGAGCCACATGCATTTCCAAGAAAATTGTGCCCCTTCCTTACACCATGTGCAAAGTTGAGCTAGAAGTGGGCCATGCCGCAAAACCTAGAGCCGAAACAGTTGGATAGCCGTCAGGAAGTTTCAGTAATGAATTAAGCAGTGAGTTCTTGGTTGGGAAAACGAAAAGCACATGCAACAATGAAATAAATTGGATTTTAACAAAATAAAAGAAAGATGTAGTACTTAAAATGGTATCATCAAAATTGTAAAATGACAGCGCTCAGGATGGGAGAAAATCTTGGCATGTCGTATAAGGGAGCATGTGTGTGGCTACTGTAGGTAAAGCAGCATAGTTCAGAGATCAGGCTAGGACCAAGGGCTAAGGGTTGGCCGCAGCTGAGTGTGGCCTGGTGTAATGGAGACCGACTTCAGTCCCTGGCACAGCAGAAAGAAAAAAAAAAACACTAGTGTTAAGACTTGAGTGTTTCTTTTTTTTCTTTTTGATTAAAATAAAATAAAATATATTTATTCTAACCCTGGCCTGCCACCCAAGCAGAGCCTCACAACAAGCCAGGCGATACCCCTTCTCCACGGGGGACGCCATTTTCCACATCCAGACTTCCCTCTCGTCACAACTCCACCCAGTAGACCAGACTATCACAGCCCGGATCATCGACACCCATCCTGCAGCAGGTTTTTTTTTCAATCCGGCCCAGGTATGCTGAACCAGAGACTCTCAGACATGGGGCAGAGCTGCAACGTGCTCTCCCTGTGCCCAGCCACTCATGAGGCATCCGGAAGGCATGGCGGGTTCTAGCCCTGGCATGCCACCCCAGGAAAGACTCACAACAAGCAGACGATCCCCCTACTCCATGGGGGCTGCCATTTTCCACATCCGGACTTCCCTCTTGTCAAACTCCACACAGCAGACCAGTCTATCACAGCCATGATCATCGACACCCATCCTGCAGCAGATTTTTTTTTCAATCTGGCCCAGGTATGCTGAACCAGAGACTCACAGACATGGGCTGGAGCTGCTTCATGCTTTCCCTGTGCCCAGCCGCTCAAAAGGCACCTGGGAGGCATGGTGGGTTCTAGCCCTGGCCTGTCACCCCAGTAGAGACTCACAACAAGCCTGGCGACCCCCTACTCTATGGTGGCCGCCATTTTCCACATCCGGACTTCCCTCTCGTTAAACTCCACACAGCAGACCAGACTATCACATGATGAGCTGGACTGTGATAGGCTGGTCTGCTGGGTGGAGTTCTGAGGAGGGGGAAGTCCGGGCGTGGAAAATGGAGGTCCTCAAGAATGGAGGGTCGTCTGGCTTGTTGTGAGGCTCTGCTGGGGTGGCGGGATGTTGGAGGACAGATTTAGCTAACCTGAGAACTTTGTTGTTTTGCCTACTTCCAGCTTAATCTACTTAAATCAAGGTTCATTCTAATGAGACCTCTCTTCTATGTAAACACTGCTAGAGGGTGTGGCAGTTACAGAAGTCACCTTGATTGAATAACTTCTGACTTATACATCTACTAAGACTTCTATGTTTTCTAGATTGGGCACTGCTCCTCTTTATACGCACTGCACCCAGCGTGGGACAGTTAGAATTTATCAGGAGACTACCACCCTGGCTACGTTGAGACTATAGGAAGACTATAGGAAGGATCATACTAGTTTGCTCTAAGCAGGCGAGTGTGACCCTTTCAGTACACGAGCACAAGATACTCAGAATCACCCTGGTGCAGATAATAATAAGAAGGACCTTGTGGGTACCATCTAGATTACATGAAGCTCATGAAGTCAAGATGTATTACTTTATATCAGCCCTCTCTCTCCAGTGTTTTACATAAGAGATAAACTCTGGATTAGTCCTAGGCATAACCTTTGTTTATACCTGCAATAGGGCGTGGCACTACACTCTGTTTAGAGTTCTTGTTGACATGACAACCTCCAGATCGGATTACATAGGTGTATATAAGGGGCTGACTTGAGGCCCCTTCACCTTTTACCTTTTGGCTCCTGTGGCTTTTGGCTCCTAGGCCTTTTGATTTTAGCTTTTGGCTTTTGGGTCGTTGGCCTTTTGCTCCATTATTCTGGGGAGGACTCATCTGAGTGAGATCCTCTCTCTTTGGTGGGACACTTAGGCTCTTTTGTATGGTCTATGTTCGGACCAGAACTAAAGTTTGTTCATTATATTGGACTGCTGTGGAAGAGCTTTTGTATTATTAAAAGCCATTTTTGGAACTGCCCCGGACTCGTGAGTTTTCATCTGTTCTCCGGCATCCTCGGAGGTAGAAGAGAACTTCTGTCCTGACATTGTTGGGAATCCTGGGGCATTCCCGAGAGCGGGCCTGGGCTAGAACCTGGCATCCCTCCTGGGCAACTCATGAGCGGCTGGGCACAGTGAGAGCCAGTAGCAGCTCTGACCCATATCTGTCTCTGGATCAACATATTTGGCCCTGGGATTAAAAAAAGACACAGCAGGGTGGATTTCGATGAGCCAGGCTGTGATAGGCTGGTCTGCTGGGTGGAGTTCTGACAAGGGGGAAGTCCGGATGTGGAAAATGGAGGTCCTCATGGAGTGGGAGGTCGTCTGGCTTGTTGTGAGGCTCTGCTACTGTGGCGGGCCAGGTCTAGAATGTGCTATCCCTCCCGGGCACCTCATGAATGGTTGGACACAGTGAGAGCCTTTAGCAGCTCTGCCCCATGTCTTTCTATGCATCAGATACCTGAGCCGGATAAAAAAAAGACTGCAGCAGGGTGGATGTCGATGAGACAGGCTGTGATAGGCTGGTCTGCTGGGTGGAGTTCTGATGAGAGGTACATCCGGATGTGCTCATGGAGTGGGGGATAGTCTGGCTTGTTGTGAGGATCTAATGGGGTGGCGGGCCGGGGTTAGAACCTGCCATCCCTTCCGGGCACCTCATGAGCGGCTGTGCACAGTGAGAGCTAGTAGGAGCTCTGCCCCATGTCTGTCTCTGAATCAGCATACCTGGGCCGGATTAAAAAGGACTGCAGCAGGGTGGATCTCGATGAGACAGGCTGTGATAGGAAGGCTGCTGGGCAGAGTTCTGATGAGGGAGAAGTCCGGATGTGGAAAATGGAGGTCCATATGGATTGAGGGATCATCTGGCTTGTTGTGAGGATCTGCTGGGGTGGCGGGCCAGGGCTAGAACCTGCCATCCCTCCCAGGCACCTCATGAGCAGCTGGGCACAGTGAGAGCCAGTAGCACCTTTGCCCCATATCTGTCTCTGGATCAACATACCTGGGCCAGATTAAAAAAGACTGCAGCAGTGTGGATTTAAATGAGCCAGGCTGAGATAGGCTGGTCTGCTGGGTGGAGATCTGACAAGGGGGAAGTCCGGATGTGGAAAATGGAGGTCCTCATGGAGTGGGAGGTTGTCTGGCTTGTTGTGAGGCTCTGCTGGGGTGGCAGGCCAGGTCTAGAACGTGCTATCCCTCTCGGGCACCTCATGAGCGGTTGGGCAGAGTGAGACCCTTTAGCAGCTCTGCCCCTTGTCTGTCTGTGCATCAGATGCCTGGGGCGGATAAAAAAAGACTGCAGCAGGGTGGATCCCGATGAGCCAGGTTGTGATAGGCTTGTCTGATGGTGGAGTTCTGATGAGGGGGAAGTCCGGAAGTGGAAAATGGAGGTCCTCATGGAGTGGGGGGTCGTCTGGCTTGTTGTGAGGGTCTGCTGCGGTGGCGGGCCAAGGCTAGAACCTGCGATCCCTCCCGGGCACCTTCTTAGTGGCTGGGCAAAGTGAGAGCCAGTAGCAGTTCTGTCCCATATCTGACTCTGGATCAGCATACCTGGGCCTGATTAAAAAAGAATGCAGCAGGGTGGATCTCGATGAACCAGGCTGTGATAAGCTGGTCTGCTGGGTGGAGTTCTGACAATGGGGATGTCCGGATGTGGAAAATAGAGGTCCTCATGGAATGGGGGGAGTCTGGCTTGTTGTATGGCTCTGCCTGGGCTGCGGGCCAGTGCTAGAACCTGCTATACCTCCCGGGGGACCTCCTGAGCGGCTGGGCACAGTGAGAGCCATTAGCAGCTCTGCCCCATGTCTGTCTCTGGATCAGCATACCTGTGCTGAAAGAAAAAAGATGGCAGCAGGGTGGATCTCAATGAGCCAGGCTGTGATAAGCTGGTCTGCTGGGTGGAGCTCTGACGAGAGGGAAGTCCGGATGTGGAAAATGGAGGTCCTTAGGAGTGGAGGGCCGTCTGGCTTGTTGTGAGGCTCTGCTAAGATGTAGGGCCAGGACTAGAACCTGCCATCAGTCCCGGGCAACTCATGAGCGGCAGGGCACAGTGAGAGCCTGTAGCAGCTCTGCCCCATGTCTATCTCTGGATGAACATACCTGGGCGGGATTAAAAAAAGACTGCAGCAGGGGTGGATTTCGATGACACAGGCTATGTTAGGCTGGTCTCCTGTGTGGAGTTCTGACGAGGGGGAAGTCCGGATGTGGAAAATGGAGGTCCTCATGGAGTGTGGGGTCGTCTGACTTGTTGTGAGGCTCTGCTGGGGAGGCGGGCCAGGGCTAGAACCTGCCATCACTTCCGGGCAACTCATGAGTGGCTAGGCACAGTGAGAGCCAGTAGCAGCTCTGCCCCATGTCTGTCTCTGGATCAGCATACCTGGGCCAGATTAAAAAAAGACTGCAGCAGGTGGATTTTGATGAGCTAGGCTGTGATAGGCTGGTTTGCTGGGTTGAGTTCTGACGAGGAGGAAGTCCGGATGTGGAAAATGGAGGTCCTCATGGAGTGGGGGGCTCGTCTGACTTGTTGTGAGGCTCTGCTGGGGTGGCGGGGAGAGGGCTAGAATCGGCCGTCCCTTCCGGGCACCTCATGAGTGGCTGGGCACAGTGAGAGCTAGTAGCAGCTCTGCCCCATGTCTGTCTCTGAATCAGCATACCTGGGTCGGATTAAAAAAAGACTGCAGCAGGGTGGATCTCGATGAGACTGGCTGTGATAGGAGGGCTGCTGGGTAGAGTTCTGATGAGGGAGAAGTCCGGATGTGGAAAATGGAGGTCCATATGGATTGAGGGATCATCTGGCTTGTTGTGAGGATCTGGGGTCGCGGGCCAGGAATAGAACCTGCCATCCCTCCCGGGCACCTCATGAGCAGCAGGGCACAGTGAGAGCCAGTAGTAGCTCTGCCCCATATCTGTCTCTGGATCAACATACCTAGGCCAGATTAAAAAAGACTGCAGCAGGGTAGATTTCGATGAACCAGGCTGAAATAGGCTGGTCTGATGGTTGGAGTTCTGACAAGGGGGAAGTCGGATGTGGAAAATGGAGGTCCACATGGAGTGGGAGGTCGTCTGGCTTGTTGTGAGGCTCTGCTGGGGTGGCGGGCCAGGTCTAGAACGTGCTATCCCTCTCGGGCACCTCATGAGTGGTTGGGCAGAGTGGGAGCCTTTAGCAGCTCTGCCCCATGTCTGTCTGTGCATCAGATACCTGGGCCAGATAAAAAAAAGACTGCAGTAGGGTGCATCCCGATGAGCCAGGTTGTGATAGGCTTGTCTGATGGTGGAGTTCTGATGAGGGGGAAGTCCGGAAGTGGAAAATGGAGGTCCTCATAGAATGTGGGGGTTCGTCTGGCTTGTTGTGAGGATCTGCTGTAGTGTCGGGACAAGGCTAGAACCTGCCATCCCTCCGGGGGGACCTCCTTAGTGGCTGGGCACAGTGAGAGCCAGTAGCAGCTCTGTCCCATATCTGTCTCTGGATCAGCACACCTGGGCCTGATTAAAAAAGAATGCAGTAGGGTGGATCTCGATGATCCAGGCTGTGATAGGCTTGTCTGTTGGGTGGAGTTCTGATGAGGGGGAAGTCTGGATGCTGAAAATGGAGGTCCTCATGGAGTGGGAGGGTCGTCTGGCTTCTTGTGAGGCTCTGTTGGGGAGGCGGGCCAGGGCTAGAACCTGCCATCCCTCCCGGGCAACTAATGAGCGACTAGGCACAGTGAGAGCCAGTAGCAGCTCTGGCCCATGTCTGTCTCTGGTCAGTATACTTGGGCCGGATTAAAAAACACTTCAGCAGGGTGGATCTCGATCAGCCAGGCTGTGATAGGCTGGTTTGCTGGGTGGAGTTCTAACGTGGGGAAGTCCGGATATGGAAAATGGACTTTCTCATGGAGTGGACTGGAGTGGACGGTCGTCGGCTTGTTGTGAGTCTCTCCTGGGGTGGCAGGCCAGGGCTAGAACCTGCCATCACTTCCGGGCACCTCATGAGCGGCTGGGCACAGTGAGAGCCAGTAGCAGCTCTGCCCCATGTCTGTCTCTGGATCAGCATACCTGGGCTTGATTAAAAAAGACTGCAGCAGGGTAGATCTCGATGAGCCAGGCTGTGATAGGCTGGTCTGCTGGGTGTAGTTCTGACGAGCAGGAAGTCCGGATGTGGAAAATGGAAGTCCTCATGGAGTGGGGGGTCGTCTGGCTTGTTGTGAGGCTCTGCTGGGGTGGCAGGTCAGGGCTAGAACCTGCCATCTCTCCTGGGCACCTCATGAGTGGCTGGGCACAGTGAGAGCTAGTAGCAGCTCTGCCCCATGTCTGTCTCTGGATCAGCATACCTGGGCTGGATTAAAAAAGACTGCAGCAGGGGTGGATCTCGATGAGCCAGGCTGTGATAGGAGGTCTGCTGGGTGGAGTTCTGATGAGGGAGAAGTCCATATGTGGAAAATGGAGGTCCTCATGGATTGGGGGATCACCTGGCTTGTTGTGAGGTTCTGCTGGGGTGGCGGGCCAGGGCTAGAACCTGCCATCCCTCCAGCGCACCTCATGGGCGGCTGGGCACAGTGAGAGCCAGTAGTAGCTCTGCCCCGTGTCTGTATATGCATTAGCATACCTGGGCCAGATTAAAAAAGACTGTAGCAGGGTGGATCTCTATGAGCCAGGCTGTGATAGGCTGGTCTGCTGGGTGGAGTTCTGAGGAGGGAAGTCCGGATGTGGAAAATGGAGGTCCTCATGGAGTGGGGGTTGGTCTGGCTTGTTGTGAGGCTCTGCTGGGGTGGCGGGCTCTCGGGGAACAGCCGCTGTGGTCAACAACAGTGTCAGGACTAAAGTTCTCTTCTGTCTGTGAGGATGCTGGGGGAACAGATGAAAACCCACGAGTCCTGCGCAATTCCAAAAAATGGCTTTTAATAGTACAAAAGCTCTTCCAATATAATGAACAGCACTCCAATATAATGAACAAACTTTAGCTCTAGTCCGAAGTTAGACCATACATAAGAGCCTAAGTCTCCCACCAAAGAAAGAGTATCTTGCCCGAGCTGTGTCCTACCCTGAAGAAGGAGCAAAAGGCCAACGAGCAAAAAGCCAAAAGCCAAAAGCCACAGGAACCAAAAACCAAAAGCTGAAAGGCCCAAAAGGTGAAGGTGATGGGGCCTCAAGTCAGCCCCTTATATACACCAAAGTAATCCAACCAGGAGCGGCATGTCAACAAAGAACCCTAAACAGAGTGTAGTGCCACACCCTTTGCAGGTATAAACAAAGGTTATGCAAAGGTCTAATGCTTTCTACCAAGATTATCAATTATGTAAAACACTGGACAGAGGTGGCTGGTATAAAGTAATACATCTTAACTTCATGAGCTTCAACTAATCTAGATGGTACCCACAAGGTCCTTCTTATTATTACCTGCACCAGAGTGATTCTGAGTATCTTGTTCTTGTGTACTGAAAGGGTCACGCTTGCCTGCTTAGAGCCAACTAGTATGATCCTTCCTATAGTCTTCCCATAGTCTCAACGTAGCCAGGGTGGTAGTCTCCTCTTAATTCTAACTGTCCCACGCTGGGTGCAGTGGGTATAAAGAGGAGCTGTGCCCAATCTAGAAAACATAGAAGTCTTAGTAGATGTATAAGTCAGAAGTTATTCAATCAAGGTGAATTCTGTAACTGCCACACCCTCTAGCAGTGTTTACATAGAAGAGAAGTCTCATTAGAATGAACCTTAACTTAAGTAGATTAAGCTGGAAGTGGACAAAACAAAAAAAAATCCCAGAATAGCTAAACCTGTCCTCCAACAGCGGGTCAGGGCTAGAACCTTCCATCCCTCCCAGTCACCTCATGAGCGGCTGGGCACAGTGAAAGTCAGTAGCAGCTCTGCCCCATGTCTGTCTCTGGATCAGCATACCTGGGCTGGTTTAAAAAAGACTGCAGCAGGGTGGATCTCGATGAGCTGGGCTGTGATTTGCTGGTCTGCTGGGTGGAATTGTGACGAGGGGGAAGTCCGGATGTGGAAAATGGAGGTCCTCATGAGTGGCGAGTCGTCTGGTTGTTATGAGGCTCTGCAAGGGTGGCGGGCCAGGGTTATAACCCGCCATCCCTCCTGGGCACCTCATGAGTGGCTGGGCACAGTGAGAGCTAGTAGCAGCTCTGCCCCATGTCTGTCTCTGGATCAGCATTCCTGGGCGGGATTAAAAAAGACTGCAGTAAGGTGGATCTCGATGAGCCAGTCTGTGATAGGCTGGTTACTTGGTGGAATTCTGACAAGGGGGAAGTCCGGATGTGGAAAATGGAGGTCCTCTTGGAGTGTGGGCTCGTCTGGCTTGTTGTGAGGCTCTGCTGGTGTGGCGGGTTAGGGCTAAAACCTGCCATCCCTCCCGGGCACCTCCTTAAGCGGCTGGGCACAGTGAGAGCCAGTAGCAGTTCTGCCCCATGTCGGTCTCTGGATCAGCATACCTGGCCGGATTAAAATAGACTGCAGCAAGGTGGATCTCGATGAGCCAGGCTGTGATAGGCTGGTCTGCTTGGTGGAGTTCTGATGAGGGGGAAGTCCGGATGTGGAAAATGGAGGTCCTCATGGAGTGGGGGGGGTCGTCTGGCTTGTTGTGATTCTCTGCTGGGGTGGTGGGCCATGGCTAGAACCTGCCATCCCTCCCGGGCACCTCATGAGTGACTGGGCACAGTGAGAGCCAGTAGCAGCTCTGTCCCATGTCTGTCTCTGGATCAGCATACCTGGGCCGGATTAAAAAAAGACTGCAGCAGGGTGGATCTCGATGAGCCGGGCTGTGATAGGCTGGTCTGCTGGGTGGAGTTCTGTCGAGGAGGAAGTCCGGATGTGGAAAATGGAGGTCCTTATGGAGTGGGGGGGTCGTCTGGCTTGTTGTAAGGCTCTGCTTTGGTGTCGGGCCAGGGCTAGAAACTGCCATTCCTCCCGGGCATCTCATGAGCGGCTGGGCACAGTGAGAGCCAGTAGCAGCTCTGCCCCATGTCTGTCTCTGGATCAGCATACCTGGGCCGGATTGAAAAGACTGCAGCAGGGTGGAGCTCGATGAGTCGGGCTTTGATATGCTTTTCCGCTGTATCTTAAAAAGTCCCGTAACTTATGTTTTCCTTTTTTTTTTTAAGAGGTTGTAGTGACTGCTTTTAACAAGGTATTCAATGAGTTGAGAATGGAAAATTTCCTCAGAGTGACTTTTGAAATATATCTAGAACATAGAAAATGAATCCCTTTGTGTAATATGATGCATAAAAACACGCTTTAAGACTAGAAATATAAAAAAAAATGGTGTATATATTTTTCATGGAAGTATCTTTATGGTACTAGATGGTAAATTTTATTTTAAATAAAGACATTCTGTATTTCAGCACATGGTTTATACAAGAATACATTGAGTCACTGTGTGGAGAAATGAAGAATTAAGTGGGTGTCAGAATACAAATGATAAACTGGGGCCCAAATGCTAATCTTTTTTTATCATTGATCTCACATCTTTATTTTGTTTAATTTTTTTTATTATACCACCATGAGACATACAATTACAAAGGTGTTCATAACTGGTTCTTGGTGATACAGTATTCCAGCACCCATCCCTCCACCAGTGCCCTATTTCCACCACCAATGTAACCCACCCCTCCCACCCACCCCCCAGGCTGCCTCAATAGCAGGTATCCCCGTTTCCTCTCTTTCTCTCTCTCTGTCTCTACATCTCTCTCCCTCTTCTTTTACAAATTGTGACTAGCCCTGCAGATATTTAGAGTTTATCACTAAAGTCTCTTTGTGTATCTTCAATGGTGAATTTTAATGTGCCATTACCATTTCCCACACTTAGTAAAACACTGCTATCTATTGATATCCTATTAATGCATGCAGTCATTCTGTATCTGTCCTTTTCCTTCTGACTAAGTTCACTCAGCATGATAGTCTCCATGTCCATCCATTTGCCGATAAATTTCATAATTCCATCTTTTCTGATGGCTGCATAGTATTCCATCCGTGTAAATGAACCACAGATTCTTTAGCCAGTCCTCTGTTCTCGGGCATTTAGGTTGTTTCCAGACTCTAGCTATTGTGAATAACGCAGAGATGAATAAAGAAGTACAGATAGTGTTTCTACTATGTGTTTTTTGGTCTCTCAGGTATATTTCCAGCAGTGCTATTGCTGGATCAAATGGGAGCTCAATATCTAGTTTTTTGGAGGAATACCCATATCATTTTCCAAAAGGGCTGGACCTGTCGGCACTCCCACCAACAGTGGATGAGAGTCCCTTTCTCCCCCACATCCACGCCAACACCAGTTGTTCTTGCTGTTTTGGATGAGTGCCAGTCTCTATGGTGTGAGATGGTACCTCATTGTTGTTTTGATTTGCATCTCCCTGATGATTAAAGATGAAGATAACTTTTTCATAGGCCTTTTGGCCATTCGAATTTCTTCTTTTGGGAAGCTTCTGTTCATTTCTTCTCCCATTTTTTGATGGGGTTGCCTGTATTTTTTCTTGTGAAGGGCTGCCAGTGCCTGATATATCCAGGATATTAATCCCTTGTCAGATGGGTATTGGGTGAATATTCTTTCCCACTCTGAGGATTGTCTTTGTATCTTGGTCACCATTTTTTTTGAGGTGCAGAAGCTTTTGAATTTTATATAATCCCATTTGTTTACCTTCGTTTCCATTTGCTTGGTCAGTGGTGTGTCGTCTTTAAAGTTACTTTTAGTTTCGATGTTGTAGAGCGTTTCTCCTATGTTTTCTTCAATGTATCTTCTAGATTCATGTCTGATGTTGAGATCTATAATCCATTTTGATCTGACTTTTGTGCATGGCGTTAGAAGGAGGTCTAAGTTCATTTTTCTACATGTAGCTGCCCAGTTTTCCCAGCACCGTTTGTTGAAGAGGCTTTCTTTGCTCCACTTAATATTTTTGCTCCTTTATCGAAGATTAAGTGGTTGTATATTTGAGAGTGTGTTTCAGGATATTCAGTTCTACTCCGTAGGTCTATGAATCTGTTTCTATACCAATACTAAAATGTCTTAATTACAACTGCTCTGTAGTAGTCCTTGAGGTTGGGGAAAGTGATATCTCCCATCTTCTTTTTACCAATGACTGCTTTAGCTATTTGTGGGGGGTTTATTATTCCATACAAATATCAGGAGTGTTTGTGCAATTTCTTTGAAGAACATCATGAGTATCTTTATAGGGACCACATTGAATATTTGTATAAAGCTCTAGGGAGTATTACCATTTTGATGATGTTAATCCTTCCAATCCATAAGCAGGGAATGTGTCTCCATTGCCTCAGGCCCTCTTTTATTTCCTGAAGTAACGTTTTGTGGTCTCTGGTTCAGCATACCTGGGCCAGATTGAAAAAAAAAAACTGCTGCAGGGTGGGGGGTCGATGATCCAGACTGTGATAGTCTGGTCTGCTGGGTGGAGTTGTGTTGCGAGGGAAGTCCGGAAATGGATAATGGCGGGCCCCATGGAGTAGAGGGGGTCATCTGGCTTGTTGTGAGGCTCAGGTGGGCTGAACCAGAGTTCTCAGACATGGGACAGAGCTGCTACTTGCTCTCCCTGTATCCAGCCTCTCATGAGGCACCCGGGAGGCATGTCCGGTTCTAGCCCTGGCCTGCCACCCCAGCAGATCCTCACAATAACCCAGACGACCCCCCCCACTTCATGGGGCCTGCCATTCTCCACATCTAGACTTCCCTCTCGTCACAACTCCACCCAGTAGTCCAGACTATCACAGCCCAGATCATCGACACCCACTCTGCAGCAGTTTTTTTTTTATCCCAGGTATGCTGATCCGGATACTCTCAGACATGGGGCAGAGCTGCTATGTGCTCTCCCATTGCCCAGCCAGTCATGAGGCACCAGGGATGCATGGCGGGTTCTACCCCTGGCCTGCCACCCCAGCAGAGCCTCACAACAAGCCAAACGACCCCCTACTCCATGGGGCCTGCCATTTTCCACATCCGGACTTCCCTCTTGTCACAACTCCACTAGCAGACCAGACTAACACAGCCCAGTTCACGCGGCCACTAGCGGCCACATGGTTCATCAATAAATGCTTTATTTAGAGGTGACTACAACACTATGCCCCCGCATGGCAAGCCTGGCAAGGTGCTCGTGTTGTATGTGATATGCCAAATACCAGAAACATTTGTATTAGGTTATTCACATGACCGAATATAATGGTTTGAGGCTCTTTATGTTCCTGGAGCAAGCGGATGCCTTTGGGTTCTACTAGCATGAGACAGGACATATGGAGATATTACTGGTGCTCGCTCTAGCAAATAGATGATTAACAGGAAGATAGTGATAGTGAACATTTTGTGGTTTTCTTTGTTAGATCCTTTATATTCTTTGTCAAACTGATTCCTAGGTATTTGATTTTCTGTGGCACAATTGTGAATGGGATAGTTTCTTTAATTGCCCTTTCTTCTCTTTCGCTGTTTGCATGTATAAAGGCCATTGAATTTTGGGTATTGATTTTGTACCCTGCCACTCTACTATCACTGTCACTGTATCACCGTCTTCCCGTTCATCATCCATTTGCTCGAGTGGGCACCAGTAACATCTCCATAGGAATGTATTATTTCTAGTAGCCTCTTGGTAGAGAGTTTCGGGTTTTCCAGGTATGATATCATGTCATCCTCAAATAGTGACAACTTGAATTCTTCCCTTCCTATCTGGATGCCCTTAATGTCTTTTACTTCCCTGATTGCTATGTCAAGTATTTCCGGTACTACATTCAATAAAAGTGGTGAGAGTGGGCAGCCTTGTGTTGTCCCTGATCTTAGGAGGAAGGCTTTCATTTTTTTTCCCATTGAGAATGATGCTCGCTGTGGGCTTGTAGTAGATAGCCTGGATTATATTGAGGAAGGTTCCTTAAATCCCCATTTTATGGAGAGCTTTTATCATAAATGGGTGTTGAATCTTGTCAAATGCCTTCTCCGCATCTATTGATATTATCATCACTTGATCACTTGAATCCCGTTATTCATCGATTTGCTCGAGCGGGCGCCAGTAACATTTCCATTGGACCCTATCACGTGTCAATGTAGCCCAATGGCATCTGGTTGATTCAGGAATATGAAGAGCCTCAAACCGTTCCTTCAGGGTCTTTACAAGGGAAGTCTGACCACCTTGTAGGTGGGCGGCCACGTGATCTTTTGATATCCACGTGGGATCTAGTTGGTAATGGCTCTATTCCAGTGGTTGTCTCCAAATCGCATTACATGTCCAGCCCATCTGATTTTCGATGCCTTGGCAAACGAGACAGCATCCCTGATTCTGGAATAGCGACGGAGGTCAGAACTCTGTCTTGCCGCTGCTGGGAAAGAAAGGAAAGGAAAGGGAAAGGAAATGGAAGGAAAGGGAAGGAAAGGGAAGGAAAGGGAAGGAAAGGGAAAGAAAGGGAAGGATAGGGAAGGAAAGGGAATGGGAAGGAAACGGAAGGGAAGGAAAGGGAAGGAAAGGGAAAGGAAGGGGAAGTAGGGGAAGGGAAGGAAAGAGAAGGAAAGGGAATGGGAAGGAAATGGAAGCGAAGGGAAGGAAAGGGAAGGGAAGGGAACGAAAGGAAGGGAAGGAAAGGGAAGGAAAGGGAAGGAAGGAAGGGGGAAGGAAGGAAGGAAGGAGGGAGGGAAGGAGGGAAGGAAGGAAGGAGGGAAGGAAGGGAGGAAGGAAGGAAGGAAGAAGGAGGGAGGGAAGGAGGGAAGGAAGGAAGGAAGGAGGAAAGGAAGGTGGGAAGGAAGGCGGGAAGGAAGGAAGGAAGGGAAGGAAGGAGGGGAAGGAAGGAGGGAAAGAAAGAAAGACACCTATGCAACAGGGAGTTCTGGAGAGCTGTACTCCATTTACTGTACACAGTTTAAGCCTTTTATACAATATTTGAGCAGAGGGGGTACAAGCACAAATCACAGGAAATTTGCAAGCTCCTGGGCCCTTGTAACAGATAACAATCTTAGCCACAAATGACAATCACAGATTTAGCATTTGCAAGGTAACATTTGCAAGGTAATGATCATTGATTTACATATTCCTGTTATCAGAGGTCAAAAATCAGGCACTTTCTGCTTCTCCTTATAATGGATAAGTACAGATGTTTTGTGTGTAACCATATTGGCAGGGCCAATTTCTGGGTCTTGCCCCTAGCGCCTTGTGGTGGGAAAGTGCTGGACCCTAAGGCTAGCAGCTCAGAACCCAAAACCATGGAACAAACTGTATCGTGCCCCCAAAATAAGTAACTGAATAAGGACCCTGTTTGGGTTAGGAAAAGCTAACTTGACTTGAGTACTTTAGTCTGGGAAATATAGCTAGACATCTCCAGGAAAAGCCACCCTTAGTTAGAGAGACCATTTTATGCTTAATCCAGGATGTAGATAAAAGTCTGTGATAGAAAATGACTAGAGATAATATTCACGATCACGATCACGATCTTCCCGTTAATCATCTATTTGCTAGAGCGGGCACCAG